>ML682183.1:413400-453865 GCA_007922195.1 Podocnemis expansa | reverse complement strand
CAATCTTAGCCAAAAGTTTTAAATGAAAAGGTGCAGAAAACTGAAAATGAAACAAAATGAAGCTAGAAACACAAGGTATGTAAGGTAATCTTCTACTGAAAAAACAACAAGGAGTTGTGTGGCACTTTAAGACTAACAGATTTATTTTTTGCATGAGCTTTTGTGGGAGAAGTGGGATCTTCTCCCACGAAAGCTCATGCAAAAAATAAATCTGTTAGTCTTAAAGTGCCACACAACTCCTTGTTGTTTTTTTACTGGACTAGACTAACATGGCTATCCCTTTGGAAATCTTCTATTGGACCAACTTTTGAGGGTGAGAGAGAGGCTTTTGAACTTACACAGAGGTGAAGAAGAGCTTTGTGTAAGCATAGAAGCTGGTCTCTCTCACCCTCAGAAGTCGACCCAATAAAGATATTACCTCAGCTACCAAGTCTCCCTAATATTCTGGGACCAACACTGCTACAAGAACATTGCACAAAAGTTAAACTAAACATTTTCAAATTTTGAGAAAGGTCCACTTTGAATTCATTTATATTTCTTCAGATCTTTGGGTTAGTTCTTGTTTTATCTGACCCTGTTTCCCCTCTCTACACTTGCATGATGTTATTATACTGTATTTCTTAAGCCCTGATGGTATTCTTAGCCTTGTATAAAACACCAGATGAAGACTGGAAATGATTATGAATGTATCCAATTCTGTAAATAGATAAACTCTGGGAGATTTCAGTAGTGCAGGCTTAAAATCCATAGTCCCACGGAAGTTACTGGAACTATTTGTACTACCAGGCATTGTTCCCAGTAGTGCATGTCTGATGGAACCCTGTAACACTGATATTAGTATACCTTTCTAGCACACCTGTGATATGGAAAATGTAGGGAACTCAGAATAAGACCTAACGTAGAATACAGATCAGATGCATTTCAGTGTTAGAAATTGGTTCCAATCCAAAACTCAACAACTACCATTTTTTAAACAATATGGATCCAAATTCTGAGGCTTGGACCCTTCCTTGTCAAAAGGGTCTAGTTTACAGCAGCCAGAAAGAGCCCTTATCTCTTGGGAAGAATTATGCAGCTTCTTACAATGCACAGCAGCAATTAATGTGGGTTTTTAGAAACTACTTACTCTGCAATTGAAGGGGAAAAAAATGAATGCTTACCATGGCAACTAAAGCAACACACAGTACTGCATGTCTTCAGAAAAGAGTATTTATTTAAAAAAAAAACTGTTTGTTTGCTTTATGGACTATTTCTTGGTCCTTTGTAAGAGGCAGAAATATGTCTCGTTTTATAACATTAATATTTATTAAAGACTTTTATGACTAAGTGTGAGGAGGAAACGAAATCCTATTCAGCATACTGAATAATTTCTAATGCTTATTTTTAGGCCAGCATGATTATAATTGATTTACACTGCTCTGTTAATAGTGTATGTAGAGCCACTGAGCCACAGTCTTAATCCTTTTGTGCTACTCAAGGTTCATAAAAAGACTGTAATCCAGCCACAAATCACCAGCAGCCAGCTCCCGTTGTGTAGGGCAATCTCCTGCTGACCTGTCTGTACCATTACTTGGTTCTGCATCTGTACCCAGCCCTGACATAAGGGAAAGGCAAAGGCAGAGCTCTACAGTACAACCATTCTCCCCACCTTAGGGCTCATTAAACACAAGTCTGAGGTGGCTTTTCAGTCACTGTACCTCATCTCTAGAAGAGTGTTGGGTGGCAAATATGCTTAGTCATAAATTCAGTAGACATTTCTCCCCATCCCTGTGTTGTTGCCATCCTCCAAGGACATAGCTGTTGGCCCTGACATGCAGCTGTTAGTCCAAGACTGGCACTGTATGGGCAGCACTGGACTTGAATGCATGAATGGCTGTGGCAAAAAAATGTAAAAATCACTCATGGCAAGTCAGCAGGAAGTGCAGATGGAGGTGTTTTCTTCTGGAGGCAGGGAGATCCTCTTGTGGGAAGTGTGAGGTGTTAATTTGCACTGGTTGGAATCATTGTCTTATGTGCAGCAATTTTTTCAATCCGTCTTAGCCCCCCAGGCAGTTTTAAAGGTGGCAGGTGGCTATGCTTTTAGCACTGATCAATTAGATATTCAAGTCACCTTCTGCCCCCAAACTATTGCACAATATTCTGCTGGAGTGAATATCAGTGTAAGGACTGAGGTTTGCAGTACATTTGCCTCTGTTCCCCAGTAGGTTCCTGTTAGCTTCTGGATCAAGGTGTGTGTGCAGGAGGTGATCTTTTTCTTTACATGTTCTAGATTGGACTGGTATGTTAAATTATGTCTCACTGAGTCTTAAATAAGTGACAACTGGCTAGAAAGATAGTGAATGCGCCTCAACACAGACTGGAAGGGATTGATCAGCCAGGTAATTGTTCAGATGGGATGGTATGGCCACACTCTTAGCCTCACCTGATGTAAGTATCCACTGATGAAGTTAAAAGGCCAGACCATTTCATGCCCTGTCTGAGTGACCCTTTGATATCATATAGATGGTAACTTTGTCATGGAGACAGATGTATTTTGAAATGCAGAGGAGCTAGAATGGATCCTTGTGAAGGTGAGTCCATTGTGAAGATGCCTATGTGGACCAACCATCTCCAGCTTGTAGGATGAAGCTCTGATTCACTTTCATTTCCATGATGACCTGCATTGTGGACTTGCAAGAACTAGTCTGCCACACGTCAGTGGTCAGCTCCGTATGCCAAATAATGTGAGATGCAGCAGTCAGACCAACCAGGTACCAACTTTTTTGTCCTTCCTGAAGGCATCTTCAATATCTTGTGTTAGGTGATCTTGGGTATGTTGATCTCATCTGAACACAATCTGTTAGTGCATCAGAACCAGTCTCTCCATAACTTTCTATGTGACACAAAGGAGAGGGATTAGTTGATAGCTCTTAGGATCTTCCAGAGGCTTTCGTATTTTCAGAGAGGCTGCAATGTTTGCCCTGCACTGGATTTTTGGAATTTAGTTTTCCTGGAAACATCTTTTGAGGAACTGAAGCAGTCAATTTTTGGGCCTCAGTGAAATAGGAACTGTGTATGTATATAATTTAGGGCTGCATCCTTTCCTGTTTTCATAAACTTTACGGCCTGGTCCAGCTCTTTACCTAAAAAATGAGCAGTCAAGTTTGAATCACACTAGGAGGTTGCTATCTCTCTGTAATCTCCATTTTGACCACACTGCTGAGAGAATCATCCAAGTTTTGAGTACAACCATTAGCTGCCAGTTAGGATGCAACAGCATTTGTGGTTACTGGAAAAAAGCTTTTGCCAAGGCTGAAAGCTTTTGGATGGGCTATGTGGTGGGGGTGTAGCCCACCCCAGCAAAAAAGATGTTAATGGAGGCCTGGAGAGGCTGCAGCTGTAGCAGCCAATTGGAAAGGCAAAAGGGAATTAGCCAATTGGGGCCAGGCTGGCCCATATAAGAGAGGCTTCCAGCAGCAGGGATAGGTCAGTCACCCTAAGGAGCTCCCAGGGAGAAGGCTGGCTGCAGGATGAGGCAGTCGGGTTCCCTGGGATACAGCAGAGGCAGGATCTCGGGAAGGAGCAGCTGTGAGCTCTGAAGCAAGGGCTGGCTGTGGACTTCAAGACTGGCTGCTGGGCCCTGATATAATAGCCAGATAAAGACAGCAGGGCTATCTTTTCATAGGGAGTAGCTGGGCCCCAAAGTCAATGCCTGAGTTAGGATTGCTGGGGCCACTGGGACATTTGGTGAAGGACTGCTGAAGCTGACACCTCAGAAGGGGGGGAGCAGGGACCATACCACAGCTGGAGTGCTGTGGCATGAAGTGGGCGCTGGCTTGCAAGGAGACGCAGGTCCTGGAACAGAGACAGGATTGGTGGCTAATCACTGGAGAGGGCACAGTGACCACCTTATCAGTTTCCTAAGATGGCCATGAGGAGGTGCTGTGGTGGTGAAAAGGGACCCATCACAGGCTACCAGAGTCTCTGGCTAGAATCAATAAAGTCCACCTTTGTGAATCTTTCTCTTAGTATACCATGCCTGGTTTGACCTAGCAGCACTTGAATTCATTGCTCTAATTAACTGCCTCCCATCCATCAACAGAATTCCTGGTAGAGCTTAATTGCCTCTGACAATCATTCAGGGATTATTGTTGGTGATAGCCTTTAGGGATTGATTTCTTAGCATCTTCTTGACCTGACTGACACAAAATTTAGTAGGAGTCATTTGTACTGGTTGAACATATCAAGTGGAACTCAGTCTCTTTGCTGACAGATGTCCCTCGTTCTGCTTGAAAGACCTCCCACTGAACTTTCTGAAAATTCCATCGGGCCTTCTGAAAGTTGTTTTTGATATCTGCAAGCCAGTGGTGATCAAAGATGGCCACTAGTTAGATTTTTGGGAAAGCCTCAAGTACCTTTTGCTCTGACCAGTGTCAGCAGTTGCCTGGAAGATGGAAAGGTGATGTTGGATGAGGAGCTTGTTGCCCATCTGCTACTGTAACAGCTTGGCATTTACTTTTCGATTGTAGAGGAGTTGCAACCGATTCCTACTCCATCTCTCTCTGTCTGCGTCATTGCTGGGCATTCCCAGTTGATGTGGTAGGCTTTGAAGTTGCCACAGTAGATGGAAAGAGATGGACAGAGTGGGGCATTACCATTTAACTGATGGAGGCTTATAGACATTGATTAGTATAAGCTCATTCCTCTTTATTGCCTAAAATTCAACTATGTCATTTGGACCAGATGTTGATGTATTGACAGAATTCTGTCTTTCTCGAATGTGAATTGCTATCCTATATAGCTTGAGTGGTGATGAACCATGACATTGTAGCCTACAACTGAAAGTTGCATGTTGATCATAGTATGTATCTCTGAAGTAAGATTATGCATGCTTCAATATTTGGAGTTAGTTTGGAGAGGACATACCTTTTCACTGTTGAGATCCCTCACTATTGCAATATAGAATCTTGAACTGGCCCCAGTGTCAAGTTTGTGGCGCTGGTCCTGAAAGGAGGCTCCACTGGAGGATGGCTCTTTTGGGATGATTGTCATTAAAATGCAAACTACTGTTCCTCGTTTTGTTTCTTTCATTTTTCTTTATGCTGCTGACAGAGGACATCATGAAAGCTCAGTAGACCTGTCCCCAAACATGGACAGTGTGGCTGCTATAATGCAGATGTTTGTCTTAGCCCCATTGCCCACACTAGGACTGCAGGGCAGGGATGCAAACGGTCAATGTGTGGTGGAGTGCCTAATTACAAGATTGGAGAAGGGACTGCAACACCTTGTTAACTCTCAGTAATGGTGCAGAAAGCTGGTGGAACGATTTACATATTGACTTTTGATGTGTACAAAAAGTCCTCTCCCTAGTCTCAGCTTTATGTGCCCACTTTCCAAATTATTTTGCATGGCCCATATTCATCCCCATCTTCACTGTGGTGGGACATACTTGCTTCTCTGTATTTAGGGATTGTGGCAGTCCTTGCGTAAGCAGGAGCATTTGACTTTAAGGACCCAATCCAATGCCCACTGAAGTCAATGAAAAGACTCCTACTGATTAAATGGATGTGGCATGGTACCCTAATAGCAAAAGAAATGCTGTAAACTGCATTCTGGCAGGATCAACTTACTAATGAAACAGAAGAAGATGGACACAGTAAGTAAGCACATGCTCTGGCTGAACCTTGCATCCAGCACTTCAGTCCACTTAAATAATCTTTCTAAACATCCATCTTGAATACACAAACTACCATGTAATCTCATAATTCAGTCTGAAAATGCAATTTAAGACTTCATATATTGGCTTTGTTTATATGCAGTTACCTAAGAGCTTTTCCACACAAATGGAGTATAAAGTCTAGTGACCACTAGAATGTCACCCACTAACTTCCTTGTGTGGATCCTGGTGGCAAGGACTACAAGTTCCCTAGCGCATGTTAACAGTGTACTGTTTGAAATGGGACTATAATGAAATATGTACTAAAACCTGGAGGTGGAAAGAAATATTTAGGTTGCTTTTCAGATTTTTCCTCTTATCATAACACAAAAGTATCATTTTTGCATCTAAAATGATGGAAACATGGTTGGATACAAAGCAAACCACAATTCTTCTTACTTTCAATCTTATTGATACAGCAATATAGGGAAAAGTTCAATTTTCTTGAATGTCATTATATATGCATTTAGTTTATTTCATTTCAGTTTAAATAACTACAAAGACATTTATCCACACATTGTAGTCTTAATACACATCCAACAACACAATTAAATCTCAGCTGTACTACATCATCAGTTCAACAGGACCTCAGCCTGCCACCTGCAAAAACTTCTCCTTTCGCTCTTTCATCACCCTTGGAAGGAAACCTTTGTAGTGAGGTTGTCTCCCTGTTATGGAATAGAAAGGGTTAAAAGGGCCTGAGAGTGGCCACCTATAGTCTGGAAGTAGTGGATAGCCAGTCAGTGGCAAAGTTCCTTGTATAAAAGGGGGCAGCAGGGATTAGCCCATCAGTCTGGTTCAGGGATAAGATTGTCTCCCTGGCTGGCTGGCTGAGGGAGTCAGTACCCTGGAGAGCTCAGTGGATGCCACGGGGAGCGGATCACAAGCTGGGGTTCTTAGGGCGTGGACAGCATCAGAAAATTGCAGAGGAGTGGTCTGGAGGTGAGGGGCCAGCATGACACAGACGGCTGTGGAGGTTCTGGAAAAATATGCAATGGTGAGACTACAGAGGCACAGCCCTGCGGTAAAGGTCTGAGTGACGCTTGTGGCTGCAGGGAAAGCAGTTCAGGGAAAGACTGAGTGACTCAAGGGAGGCAGCAGCATCGTTGCTGAGGTCATGGAACATAGAGTCCTTGAGCTTGGGGTCCATAGAAGTGGGTGGACCCTGGTCCTTCCTGGGTCGGCCCAGAGTGCCAGGAGGTACACTATACTTGCTGGCTATTGACTGTTTGCTGAGTGGCTGCATAGAGAGCGAGTGTGACTTCCCTGGAAGGGGAGGGGGGTCAGGCAAGGATTTGGCCAGAGGAACAAGGTCGTATACCAAAATCTAGCCACTCACTCTGAGTGGGCTGGACAGGACTTATTGGACCCTGGAAGGAGGGACTGAGGACTCAGCTGAAGAGGAACTGCAATGCATGGAGAGAGATCAAGGACTAGCCACTTGAGTAATTCCCTATAACACCATCAGGAGGTACTCATCAGGTGGGTCACATGCAGCAACTGGGCAACACCCTCAGTCCTCTCAAAAACCCCTATCAAACAAATTTATTTTGCAGTTTGTCAGGAAGTTAATGAAGTTTGGGCTATTTCAAATGAAGATTCAAAACAAGTTCCAGAGTCCTGAAGCCCTTGCAGAGAAGACCCTATCAGTCCACCCATATGTATGAGTTGGGTACTGCTCAAGAATCCCTGCTGACTGAAGCTATGTCAGGATGGCATGGAGAGAAAGCCAGGCCTTCAGTGTTGCCTTTTTTATGTCATCAGTATAATAAAAGATCAACAAGCAATGAAAATATGCAGAGGAGGAGAGTTAAGGTGTGACTTTAATTCAAATTGCATGCACAGAGGTCTGCTTCTGTATTTCTTGTGCACTCAGAACTATTGCAGGATCAGGTCTTATTTAGATAGGGTTTTTCCTTTGCATTTCACTTCCTTGGTTCTTGTTTTAAGATAAAAATCAATTGGAAAAATAGTGTATTTCTATAAATAATTTGTACAGAAAATCACCTGTGTCTATATTTACTTATTGATCAATAGACTTTTTTTTCAAATTTGTATAGTTCCTCCCTCCCAAATAAACAGGCACCACAACAACGAAGACCCACCAGTTATGGAGCAAGTAGTAGCCTGAGAAATTACATCCCAAACGGTAATTGTTTTGAAAGATTATCAGACACTGAATAGCAAAAACAACTACCCCTCTGGAAAAGACACTGAATATAGCTTCATAGAATGAAAGTGCTATAATAATAAAAGCTAATGAATGAGAGCACTCTGGGAAGAATATACAAAAATTATAAAGCCTCATGTGAACGACGCAGAATGGAGAAAGGTTATCCTAGTGAGAAAACCAACAAATGAAGTATCAGCCTTACTGGGAAAGAACTAATTCCAACAAGAAACTGAATGGAGGACCAATGCATCCAAAGCAGAGCTACCTATGAAGATAAATATTATTTCCTGTTAGTAGCTCCATGGTACACGAGGCATAAAAGCAGCAGTCTTGTTCATAAAGTAAACGTACTCTGTAGATACCTTTTTCCATTGGTGTCTTCTCCAGTGACCTGATCTATTCACTTGAAATCATAAAAAGACTCCCAATGAATTCAGTGAACTTTGGATCTGTGCCCCAGTATTTAATTCACTTAGCACTGGTTACCTTTTAAAATGTAAAATCTATTTGCTATTTAATATAGAGACTTGCAAAGGGAAAAATGAGTTTATGCCCTTTCATGCTTCCTTGTGATATGATTGTTATGAAGACAGGCTGTGACCTTTTTTTTGATTTTTACCTTATGCAAAAATGTTACCTTGCCTGATTTTGCTGCAGGAAGTTTATATGACTCAGACGGAATGGGACGTGAATGACTCAGATATGTAGATTTCTCAGCCTAAATTTCGCCTCTAGTTGTTAGGAGATGATGATGGCTGAATTTTAACAAAGATTATACTTCTTACCCCTGTAAGAAGTCCCACTAAAGGAACAGGCTCTATTCCTGTAACTAAAGTGAACAGGGTTTCACACATTTTCTCAAGCTTTAATAGATGGAGTGTAGTTCTCAGCAGTGTTTCTGTCCTGACTATACTGATGGGCAAGAAGATAACCTACATAGAATTTACTATCTAATGAAAGAATGTACAAGTCTATCTGGCTTTAGCAGCAATGCCTGAAGGTAGGTGAGTGACAGGTTTTTGGGGGTTTTTTTGCTCACTAACAATTCTGAAAAATGGTGTGGGGGGCAGCTTAATTTTAGGTCAAACCAAAAACCAAATATTTTGACTTTTTTTAGCTAGTTGAAAAGTCAAAAAAATGTTTGGGTCAAATTAAATGTTTTGTTTTAATTGAACATTCTTTATATTTAAGTTTTTAGGAAAGTAAAGAAAACATTGAAATGAAATGTGTTTGACTCTTTCAGAATTTTTTCAATGGCTTTTTTTTCCTGACCAAAGCAATTGGGTGAAATCACATGAATTCATAAGATGTTTTGTTGTTGCCACATCTTCATTTTTCACTTAGTTTTTGTTTTAAAAAATTATGGTAATTCAGCTGTAGTGATGACCCTCTGTAAAAACGTCTCCTGTGTCACCAGAGATACAATTTTTAGGGGCTAAATCCTGTAAGTTGCAGTGTGCTCGCAAATCCTATTGAACTTTGGGCACTTGTTGCTGCATATGAATGCTCAACACCCTGAAGAATTCAGCAGCAATGAAGCAGCATATATCCCTAGAAATTATCATGGAGAAGATTATCCTCAAGAAACAATAGCGGGGCTTTCTAGGGAGCTGGTACAAAACACCATATAGGCCATAATTATGATCTGTTAAGGAATAGATATATAACTCCTCCACAGCTCCCTGCTTATCCACTTCCCTGTTTCTAGCCTTCTCTCTATCTTTTACTCTGTCTTGTATTTTCTGTCTTGTCCCTGTCTTCATACTATTGCTCTTGCTTAAACCTCAGGTACTCTTCAAATAATCCAGCAAATAGCAAACAATATGGTATTGTCTATTGCATCAATGAACTTTATTTTTCTTATCAACATGACATTCTTTATTCTTCCAGTATGTGAAAGTTAGGATTTTTTGTGTGAGAATGGCTATGGTTAATATATTTATAATCATTAATTTCTAAGTATAAGGGCCAGATTTTCCACTAATGGCATTGTTCCATTAGTGTTAGTAATATTGATTGACTGCAACTAAGGATCTGTCCCTGTGTGTAAAAGCTGAGGGGCTGGAAAAGCAACAAATAGTAACGTAAGCGAGTGGCACATGGGCTTTCTCTGTGTCACAATACTAAAACAAATTGCCCTATATAGTGTTTGCCTGTCGCCTTAGTTAACACTCTCCTATGACAGAAAAGGGGAATAGGTTTTTTGGAATGTCTGTATGGCTTGTTCAAAATAATTGAAGTAAGAGTGCCTGATATTTTAGCAAATCAAGTCAAATGTGAAGTCGTGTGTCCAGGTCCACAAGGGCAAAGACCTTCCAGAGAATCATACATTTCTCCTACATGGGATTGGAGCTGCGTTGTTATAAATTCCTTTCATTTGACATTTTAGCCAGTGGATAATGAGTTTCTTTGACTGAGGGAAAATGTAGTTTACTGACTGGTAGCAAGAGGACAAATGGAGTAATAAAAGAAAAAATAAGTTGGCATTTAAAAAAAAAAAGAAACAGATTGAACTGTAGCGTGTTTCCATGGCTACCAAAGTTTTTAACACAACAAGCAAAATAGCAAACAGATTGCTGAGTATTGCAATTCAGGATTTGAGTGAAATATTCTCCTCTTAGCTCTAGGTATCTCATAGATGACAAAATTGATTCCTCAGAACATGGGTCTGTATAATCTTGTGTAAGACCTTGCTGATGTATTAATATGAAGCACAGTGAAGCCTTCTAAAAAATTACTAGACTCATAGTACTATACAAATGCAGTTTCCTGGATTTCTTACAGCTCTAAGAGAGAATAAAACACAGACCATGTTATTTCAATGGGGAAAATGCATTAAATATTTCCAGAAGACAGAAATATACCATTCATCTAAACTGAAACCAAATGTAAGAATGGAAGAGATCATTAAATAAATAGATACATTCAATAAAACAGAAAAAAAAATTTCCTTTTCTTCATTTTTTATTTTTAAATCAAGTATGATCACAATGTCTACTTGATTATACCTTTTTATAACAGTAATTAACAATGACTAGGGGTCTCTGTAGTGCTGTAGTCTGCTTATTTTTGTATGTAGGCTTATGTTTAAATGTGTCATGCATTCCCAGTAGAGGACAAAAGATATGCTACTAGAGCATTGCAACATTTATTAATTTTTTTTGTGTATCCAAAAAGAAGAAAACAGAGAGATGCTTTCAGGGAAACTCTTGATTCTTTTAAGTTATAAATGAATACAGTATTTCCATTAGAAAACTGTATTTTTAAGAGTATTTATTTGACTTGTTAAAAATTTCACCACTTGACAGAATTGTATCTAAAGTATTCCCTTTTCACTGACGTGTTACTAAAATTTTATGCAACTAGATGGTTGGCCATTCTCAGTCTGTTCATAAGGAGTACGCACATTTGATGGCTCCTGAGTGTTAGTGAGAGCTCCATGGATGACGATAAGACCTACTCTTAGGTGCACAGGGAAAAGCGTTAAATTCCTTCATAGGAGAGAGGGAATCTTTCCTTCTCTGTAATGACTATATTAGTTACCAGGCCTGAAGAGAAGGACCTTCATCTTGGGCTGAAAAAGAGAGTCATAAAAAGAGAGGATTTGAGAGGGACTGCCCTTTTCTCCTGGGTGGAAAGAGATGAACTTCTTTTAACAGTGAGTACAGAGAATTTGTGGTGAAGTGTTCTAAAAACACATTGCTTGACCTGAAGCATTGTCTGTTGTTGGCTCTTCTGAGAGAACATATCTGCTAAGAGGGCATGAGAAGGCCTTTTGTTATCTGCTAAGAGGAAAGTATATGGATCTCTTATATCTTGAGGATACTGACTAAAAAAAAAAAAATAAGCAACCCCTCCTACCTTGTCCACTTTTTGTGGGCCAGGTAAAGATGATAGATGCCTAGTTGCTGCAGATGCTGTTTCATCGGTGATCTTTGATAGGTTTGTTTCACCAAAAGCAGAGCTCTGTCTCTGTTACGGTATTCATCTTCCATGGTTAAACTTAATCAGGTGCTGGGCACTAACAGGACTTCTGTGCCTCAATGAAGGCTGTTCCTTGGGCATCTGAAATACTGTTTATCTTTTGATATAACTATGATTTTAACAGTGACTTCCTTTGGGAAAAAATTATTAGGGATGTTATGTTTATAAAAAGGACTGACTAGCTTGTATGTGTATGGGGGGGTTGTGATGGGGGAGGGAAGGTTGTGTTTGGGGTATTGGGGGTTGTTTTGTTTGGTTTTTCCCTTGGTGTCCGCCCCCCACATTAAGAATTCAAATTCTTCTGCCCTGGAAAACACTGTGGTGTGTGGAGAACCAATGAAATAATGACATCCCAAGAGTCAAAAGAGCAAACATTGAGCAAATGAGAGAGTCAGGGATTTTTCATCCATCAGTTAAAAAAAAAGTTTTATTTTTATATTGTTTTATTTGCTGTTCTGTTAATGAGCTGGGGTTCACAGTAAACATACATTTCCCAGGAAGTCTTCTAGCAAAAGTAGGAAAAAACGTATTTGTATCCTTGAGACATTGGGGTAAACCACAAGAATATTTTCAGAAAACTTTCAGGCTGTCCTTGTTCAGCAAAAACTAACAAAATTTAGCACTAGTCCAAGCTGAAGGCCACCCTTTATCTCCATAAAGAGTAACATAGTTACAATCACCTATATCTGAGAGCTCATCAAAAGCATTTTTGTAGTAAAATAGCAATCTACTCCCATGGCCATATTCCCTTGCTAGTACTTTGCATTTTTAAGTCATCTCATATTCTTTTGCATCCTCTTCATGAATTGATAATGAAGAGTGTAATCGTATTGCCCTATATTTGACAATAAACAGAGGCCCCTCCCATACCATCATCTGGTAGCTGTAGGATTTGCTACAAAATTTAAAGCTTGCTGCAAAATTGTGCTGAAGCATCAAACTTCTAACTAAATTTAATTTTTAATATGAATTTCTAGGTTTGTAGTCCTTATGGTTGCAAACAATTCTTCTAAATGTGAATGGAGTGTGAATTGACGTATTGTTGCTTGGCCAGATCTGCAGACATTCTAAAACAATGTATCTGGGGTGTTACTCCTGAAGTTTAATGTCATCAGCTATTTCATGGGTGGTTATTGTTAGTGGATATACCAAGATAATATGCATATGCCACAATACCAAGGCTGAAATCCTGGTTTTGTTGAAATCAGTGGTAGTCTGGCTGTTGACTCAAGTGGAGTCAAGATCTCATCCAGGTCTCCTCCTAAGTTTTCCTGGAAGTCAAAATTTCCTGCTCCCAAATCTTCTAGTTTCATTCCTGAAAACTTCTCCAAAGTAGTTATTTATTGTCAATGAGGCATTCTGCAACACATTTCAGATTAAAAATTTAGGGACAGCAGAACATACCTTCCAGTAATAAACAGATTAAATAAAATAACTAATTGCAGTATTGATTATATTATTTTATTGTATTTTTACTTTATTGTTTTTCATATATAATTCAATGAAACTACCGTACTTCTGTTTTTAATTTGCCCTGTGACAGAATCTCTAGACTGCTGCAGTGGAGAGATTCCTGCAGAGTTCATGTAGAGCATCCCATAGACTAGACAGTGCAATGGCCAACTTTAGTATGCTAGTAGTTTTTTAAATAAGCTATGGTCGTCTTTACAAACAGCCTACCAAAAAGGTGAACTATAGAACGTGATGCTGCTCTGTTACACAGGTGCAAATCAAGGATAACTTTCCTTAAGTAAGTGATGTCACACTGGTTCAGAACTGGTCTAAGTGCAAGTAGAATTAGTGTCACACTGCTTAAGAAAGGGACCCCACCTACATGTACATTTTTCATGGGTGAGTCTTGTCTTAATCTAACCTTTTAGCTGCCCGGTTGTTCCGCTTCTTATGGACATCAAGCTTCTGTATTGGTTAGCTCCAGCTACCAGAGTCCTTTTTAAAAGCTTTTATGATCAATAAGCAAATATTGTATTCATGTAACCCTAGGCACAAATTAGCCAAGTGGGGTGTGTGCACCCCATGCTGGCCCTGCAAGAGCTGAACTGGGCCAGGTGGGTCCAATCAGCTCATTAGGATGCAAACGAGAGCTTTAGGCAGGAGGTGGCTCATTAGGGAGGAGCTTTTCTGTGAGGGATAGGCAAGGCTTCTAGAAAAAAGACATAACTGGAAACAGAGATGACAACAGGGAAACCTGCAACCTTCCTCTCTGAGGCAGTGGGGGAAAAGCATGGTAGGAAGGTGTCCAGGAGTGAGAGCAGTAAGATGGTGACGATACACCCCTGGATTGTTCATTATAAGGCCCTGGAGTAGAATCCAGAGTAGAGGCTGGTCTGGGTTCCCTAACCAACCTCTGTAGAGTTTGGACAGGAAGACTGAGTTACTGTGGGAGTGATAAAGTCAGGGCAGTGAACATGAGGAGAAAAGAGAAGAGATTTGAAAGACTGCCATGGAGGGGGAATGTATTGAGTGATCTGGCCAGTTGCCAGAGGTCTGAGTGGCAAAGAAGAAGCTGTGGTTCCTGAAGAGAGAGATGGGTTCCAGAGGAGAAACTGACTGTGTAGTTAGTAGAGTCAGCCTGATTGAACTATCTCCAGAAATGCCAGAAGGTGGTGTCATCCAGCAGTGAGTATAATGCTCCCTGTTTTACTTCCCATTTAAAAATGATCACAGGGTACATGGGTCAACTAACTAGATAGCTATAAGCCCAGGGTAATATCCCAGGAAGGTCAACAAAAGCTATTTTCACACCATTTAATACAGCATGTAGAACAATCTTCAGAAGGGATCAACAAAGACTGAAGAAATTCTCTTACTGTGTTTTAAAACCTAGTCCTGAGACTTAAAAATATAAAATGGGACCTTGATAGGTAATCTAGCCTAGTGCACTGAGGCAAGACTAAATCTTGTCTGGACCATCCCTGATGGTTTTTAAGAACAGATCAGATAAAAACCTACCAATGACAGACATTCCACAACTTCTTTAGATAATTTGTTCCAGTGCTTAGCTTCCCTTACTGTTTCCCTTACAGTTAGGAAACTTTTTCTAATGTCTAACCTAAATCACTGTTACTGCAACTTAAGCACATTACTTTTTGTCCTGTCTCATGTTAATGAGAATAATTTATCACCCTCCTCTTCACAACAGGCTTTTAAGTACTTGAAGACTGTTACCATCACCCCCTCTCTTCTCTCCAGACTTAAACCCAATTGTTTCAATCTTTGCTCATAAGTCATGATTTCTAGACGTTTAATTGTTGTTTTTGCTCTCCTCTAACTTTCCCCAATTTGTTCAAATCTTTCCCAAAATGTGTTGCCCAGAACTGAACACTGTACTGCAGTGGAGACCTTATCAATGCAGAGTAGAGTGGAAGAATTATTTCTCATATCTTCCTTACAATACATCTGCAAATACATTTCAGAATGGTCACTTTTTTTTTCAACACTATTACATAGTTGACACACACATTTTGTGATCCACTATAACTCCCAGATTCCTTTCTTCAGTATTCCTTCCTAGGTGGTCATTTCCCATTTTGCATTTGTGCAACTGATTATTCCCTCCTAAATAGAGTATTTTGCTTTTCTCCTTATTGTAATTCATTCTATGTATTTCAGACCATTTCTCCAGTTTGTCAAGATTACTTTGAATTCTAATCTGGTCCTCTGAAGCGCTTACAGCACCTTCCAGCTTGGTATCTACAAGCTTTATAAGTGTACTCTCTATGCCATCCAAATCATATATGAAGATATTGAATAAACCAGACCCAGGACAGATCCCTCCAGGACTCCACTTGATGTGCCCTTCCAACTTGATTATGAATCATTTCTAACTTCCAACCAGTTGTGGATCCATCTGATAGTAGGTTTGTCTAGGCTACATTTCTCTGGTTTGTTTCTGAGGCAGTCATGTGAGATAATGTCAAAAACCCTACTAAGCTGAGATATATGACATTGACTGTTCCCTATTCACAAGGTTTTTTACTCTGTCAGAGAAAGGATGTGAGGCTGACTTGACAGGACTTATTCTTGACAAATCCATGCTGATTGCTACTTAATATCTTCTAGCTGCTTACAAACTGATTGTTGATTTGCTCTGTTATCTTTCTGGGTACAAAAGTTAAGCTGACCGCACTTGACTTCCTTGGCTTGTCTTTAGTCTCCCATTTATAGACAGGTGTTATATGTGCCCTTTTCCAGTCCTTGGTGTTCTGTCCCATCCTCCATGAGTTCTCAGACATAATTGCTAGTGGCTTAGACTTCTTCCTGTTTCTCAAGTAGTCTGGGATGTATTTTGTCAGGCCTCGCTGACTCGAAAACATCTAACTTGCCTAAGTAATTCCTAACTTGTTCTTTTCCTATTTTAGCCTGACCTCCTACCTTAACAAACTATAGGCTGAAATATATTTGCATAAAGTGCAAGAACTTTTTTGAAATAAGGAAAACCATAACAAAGTTAGTTTTGTGGATAATTCAAAAACAGAACATAAAACTAATCTTATCAGACATGTCGTTTTCTAAAAATACTATGCCCAGTTCTAGAATACCTAAAAGGGGATTCTGAAGCTTAGTTAATGCTTGCAATTAGGGCTTTAAAATCTTCATATGAAAAGCATTAATAATATTTACTTAACGAAAGGATCACATACGCCTACACTGTGCTTTACACTGCATTTTGTATGGGGTTCTATAATTGCTTTGAAATGTTACTAAAGATGTTTGTTGTGTGAACTATTCCACAAGTTTGTCCATTTCTGCCTGCAATAATAAAAAATGACTCCCTTTGATAAGTGCTCCATCTGATGAATTACCCATTAGTGTTACACATTGCTCGCTAGCAAAGATTGCTTATGTCAGGTGACTAGAAATCAGTGAATCAGTATGCTGGGAAAAACTGTAATAGACTTTTTATTTTCCATAAAAGTATCATTCACATTTCTTAAGTGACCTGATACAGTATGAAGGAAAAAAGAAATGAGATGACAAAAGGAACATATGTCCTCTTTAGGGATGCTCTTCTAGTATCAGTACCTTCACATAGACACTTAAAAATCAAAATATATTAACTAGGAAAGCTCAGCTTAAATGAGGTGTCTGGTTTTTAATGAGCTATATGCTATCTTGGTCACTGAAACACTATATGATCAAGTGGCTTGAGCAGACAGTGTGTGTGCACAAGTATGAGACTTTAGCTGGAACTGTTTTGTTTTCTTTCTAGTACTAGTGTTTGGTATGACTGTCTGAATGGGAGTTTTATCACATTTAGAGGTTCCAGTGGAGATCAAGGCCCTGTAGTGCTAGATGCTGTACATACATTTAGTAAGAGTCAGTGTAGTGCCTTAATCACAAACCATCCATCTTCTCCTTCTCCAAGTTAGGAAACTGCTCCACTGTTAAAATAATATGTAATTATTTCTCTGTTTTCCAAAGCTGCTCTTTCTGAAGATATTCTAATTTCTGGGCTGACTGTGTTTCAGTCAAGACAAAGTTTAACTCAATGAGCAAAAATTGCTTAAAACTATTGGAACTCAGCTGTGAGGCTAGTGATGCCTCTTCTTGTTACATTTGCAGCTCCAATAACCTTTACCTTGGGAGTCCTGTGTGTGGGAGTTAGTCAGCAGTTAGTCATGGCACAAATTTACCCTTCTGAAGATTTACTGTGATGCAAGAGCAAGTAAAATGTAGATACTGTTGTCTATTTGATTCAGCCTGATGGTGAATATACAGAAATCTCCACCTTGGGACTGGAGATTTGCTATGATTAAAGAAAATCTTTTCTCTGAGAATTGATAGAAGAGAACAGACAGAACCTCTGGTATGCTGTAGCCCCTGAGTGGGTGGAATTTCTTTTATGACTCTTTAATCTTAGTTTAATTAGGTGCAGGCTGTTGAAATGCAGGCGTTCAAGTCAGATAATCACCCCAAACTCTGGATGCTTATCTGTGCTCTCTGAAGCTGCAACATGGAGCTGGGGATCTGATGAGAATTAGACTTCTTGTGAGATTCCTGATGCTGTGTCTAAGGGAGGGGAAATCCACACAGCCCTTCACAAATGTAGGTTATATCTTGCTCACACACCCAGACAGAAGAGCAAGAACCTTTCTTACAGGCATATGCTAGACGTTGTTTCTGATAGGCAGGAATAAATCAGTGCCACAGGTCCACTTAATACCTCCTTGGAGCAGGTAGGAAAAAGTGGGTGCAATAGGCAGAGCCTTGGCTCAATCTTGCCTGTTGTTGGCCATGGCAGCTATGTTGGCACGGGAGTGGGGTGTCATAATTTGGTAGTTGGCATATATCAGGAACAAATAACTACCCCTCTGAGATTTAGGAGGATTCAGGGGAGCAATGATGACTCAGGAGCATATCCCTGAATCACCAAGTCTCTTGGTGCTACTTTTGGGGTGGTACTGTTTACATCATGTCACTTCTTGTTTAAAGCTGAGCCTAAAGTCATTAGATAGCCCACAATATTTAACACTGGAAATGTGGTTGATGGCCTTTCCATTTTCCCTTGCTATTTTTCATATCTTGCTTTCCTTTAATTTTAATTTTCTCTCTATTTCTACCATAGAACATGTATAGCATCCTACTTACCCCATGGAAAGATCCATAGTAGGGACCCAAAAGACACAAGAACCTTGTGTTTCCCTTTATGGAATTCCCAAAGATCACTTTGACAGTTGAGGATGGGGTTTGCAGTCTGGAAACTTTGGTTCCCCAGGATCTTCTGGAAGCTGAGCTTCCTTCTGACCACTAAAGTTCTCCATCATTTCCCTGTGAGCACTGCCATAAAGACCAATATCTACTGGAAGATGGAGCAATTTCCACAACAAGTGGATGCTCTTCTCAACCTCAGAGCAGTATTAAACTCTCACTGCACACCCTAATGGTTTCTAGGCAGTGAAGTGAACAACTCCATGTGGAGCTGGAAAAAAATTACCAAAAAAGCTGCTTGGATTCCAGTGCTACACATGCAGTGCACCATAGTGGTAGTTATATGTTTTAAAAAAAATTGTTTTGCCTTTTTTCATCACCAGTGAAACACATTTGCCTAGAGTAGAACTGAACAAACCTAATTAGAGGGATGTATTGCCTAATCTGTAGTATTAATAGTTTTATCTATCGGATGCTTTTTCTTTAAATTATCTTTTGGTATTTTTAGAGGAAAAGAACCTGATGAACCTTTTCTAACATAGTTTTAGATCATGTGCTCTTCCTAGAATAGACCACATCTTGCTTAATCTTTATACCATGCCGATACACTAGAGGCCTGAGGCTGAGTGCGGCTTTTGGGCACTATTGTAATACAAGTAATAAATAGTATTAATAATCAATAGTGCACTTCAAAGCCATTCCACATAGCCAGACTGTTGCCAGAGGCTGGTGGAGGAGTATTTGTGTTCTAATCTTCGTTAATATTTACCTCACTTTATATTGAAATTCGAATGAACCCCTAAAGACATAACAAATGGGTGTTTTTTCAAAGTTGAACATCGCCTTTTTACTTTGCAAACACTTTTTTTCATTGTATGCTTGAGTGGGGCCAGATCAACCCAAGCGCTTTAGGTGCAGCAGCCCTTGACCCCTGGCTAAACGGGGTCTAGACTCCTGATGCCTGACAAAATTTGACTCCGCTCAGGCTGGCACAGTGCTGTCTGGGGCTGGGGGGCAGTGGGAGGGGCCTGACCAGCGCTGAAGGTCAGGGCCCTGGGGCCAGAGGGTGTGGTGCATGGCACTCCCACCCCACCCCACACTGTCCAAGGCTGGTTGGCCTGCTTCAGGAGGTGGAGCGGACCAGCATTGTGACTATACTCCAGAGGGCAGGGTCAGCGAGTGCTCCAAGGCCCAATCTTTCAGGTGTTTTTTTGTTTTTGTTTTTTAAAACTCTTCCTGCTTAGCATGACAAGCAGGCCACATGAAGGTAGATGGAGGTGTGGGACGGGAGAGAGAGAGAGAAAGAGATGGGCTTACTGATGGAGAAAATTAGCTTCTGGGAGAAGGCTGCAAAGAGGAGCTTTCCAGTGCAATAGGGAGAAAAATGACAAAAAAAACCCAAGAGGACATTACTGTACAATTTTGTAACTTCCTGGATCTGTGATGTTAGTCGCTACAGACACAAGCTGGAGCAAATGTTAGTCCTCGTCAAGGCCCCCACTCAGCTTCAAAGAGTCCTTGTATAGGAAGAATAGTACATATAGACAATAAAGGCTCTTACATATGCCTTTGGTGTGTAGTGTGGGCTAGAATCAGCACAAAGTTTGGGGACACAGACTACAACCCCAGGATAATTAGCCATCTCTGACCTATCCAACTGCCATATTCGGACTACAATACATATTATGGAAGCTCATGTAAGGTCCTGTATTTCTTGCACAAAGCTCCCCAAACTTTGTGCTGATTCTAGCCCACACTACACGCCTAAGGGATATGAAAGAGCCTTTATCGTCTATATGTACTATTCTTCCTGTACAAAGACTTTTTGAAGCTAAGTGGGGGCCTTGACGAGGACTAACATTTGCTCCAGCTTGTGTCTGTAGTGACTAACATCACTGTGATTAATCTTGCAATCAACTGCAATTAATTTTTTAAATCATTCGACAACCCTAGAAATTATGCAAAAAAAAAAAAAATCCTCCTCTGGCCAAGAAGAAAATTACAAAGTCATAACTATATGAAAAAAACTCACGAGTCACATTATTTAGTAAAATATCCTTTATTTTGTAATTAAAATGTCTTATAACAGTCAATAATATTTAGAGAACAAATCAAAACCATTTTAAAAATCTACTGCAGTGAATAGATGGTGGTGTCAGTCCTGCACTACATGAGGAAAGTTTTGGACAACTGCACTTAAGCCAACATAACTGATCACTAGATAGTCCTCCCAGCATAGGCAGTACTCCAGTGGTTTTACTAAGGGAGATCCATACTCCTGGAATATCCTTTTACATAGAAAAGGCCATGGTCTGGGAAATGGGGTGTGATGCAGGTGTGCTTTCTTGATGTTCTTGGCTACCCTGTATTCTGTTGTGCTGCTCTAAGCCTGATGCAGCTTGGGCCATGAGCAGCAGAGTAAAAGAGGCTCAAAGCCACCTTTTGCACACACTTCCTTTATGAGCCGTGTAAACACGACTTTGACATGGCTCAAAATTTTCACTGTTCTGTAAACAGCCAAATGTATAAAAAAAACCAAAGGAAGAGCTCAGCTTATTAGTAGATAGTTTTTTATGGAAACCCTGCAAAATGATGTCACATGCACCACAACTGTGACAAATATACAGCCTTAGTTGTGGACCATCAGTCTTAAGCATTTTATTTGGAAAACAGAAATATACAGTCATTTTGTCAGAGCACTAGGTCAAAATGTCATTTATTTGGAGAATTACTGCTGTACTTGTCCCTGTTTTCATAACTGCTTTTTTCTTTATTTGACCAGCTCTCCAGACCATTGAATATTATTCAGCAAATAATTCATTCAACAATTGTTTCCATCAAAGGTTGAGTAAATTGTTTGTGAATAAACATTTTCATTAATTGAGTGGCTTTGCATGGCACCCAATCTGGCTAAGAGGTAAATTGAATCCTTAACCAACCTAAACTGGGAAATGGAATAACCTGACTGTCATTGGCACCTAAAATAAATCCCACACAATCAAGAAAACAATGTTAGAATATTAAAGTGCTAGCTACAGTAGCACTAGCCAGTTACAAGTGGGTTTCTAAGCTCCGGTGTGCACAATACAAAGAACTGGCTAATAACAGTCTCAGAACAATCCTATGATTTTCACAGAGGACGCATAGTTAGTCAGATATTGAATTGTTTGTTATCAGTCAAATATATGCCTTACCACAGAGCAGTACTATTTGCAAGGTAGAGGAAAAATCTTACTGTTTTCTCCCCACTCTTGTTATGCACTGTGACTGTTATATGTTTTAAAATGTTCTTGTGTATAGAAATCCCACATAAAATAACTGTTGGCCCTGGGTGTCAGAAGTAGATGCAAGTGTACTAATGTGATCAATGGATGACTCTCTTATTCTAGCCATAGAGTGGTGCAATGGCTGATGAATGACTCAAGATTACCATTAAGTCACTGGGTAGTATCTGTAAGTAAGTATTTGTACCAGTTTTCAATGCATGAGATGCTAAAGGCACACTGAAAAGCTTATTTTTAGTTTTTATTAATCAAGAGACAATGTCATTTAAAACAATTGTTGATTTCTGCCTGCGAGTTTATTATTCATCCTTATCGGGGGGTAGTGGTTAAGTTATCTCAAAAGCAGTTTTAGCAACTTTTGAGATTACTCAACTAAGGGACATACAAATTATCATTATAGAGACATAATGGTCTTCATAGTTGACTCCTAAATTTTCAGCAAATGCATCACCACACCTCTTCATGTTTTTAATTAAAATTTCTTTCAGGTTCATAACATTGACTAATCCCACTTAATAGGAAATATCAGATGCCCTTCAGATGCAGGCTGAAATCCTGATCCCAGTGAAGTTATTGGGGTATTTTGCCATTAATTTCACTGGGGCCAGAATTTTGTACACATTACAGAGGAAACTACAGCTGGTCTCTGATTTGGAATCTTTGATACTAAGGGATGGTAGTGATAGACTATGGCTATTAATAATAGGTAATTCAATTTATCTAGACCCAATAATTCAATTTATCCATATTTATCCATGTATAGTTACACTTTATAACACAGTGACTGAAATTTATAACACTAACCATATTTACCCTAGAGTTACAGATGCCTGGTGACAGAATTATTAATATCCTTTTAATTTAGCAATTAATACATTTTGATGCCTTTAGCTAGTACCAAATCCTGTGATGGGAAGGTTAACTACATGGGTTAGCAGTATAATTATACTGTAGCTGTTGTATTACATATGTCGTATTAAAATGGGTGACCAAATTATTTCTCTCTGAAGTGGCTAATTCTTTCAGCAGTATATAACACTTATTATACAGTTTATGTGGCCTTTTTTCATATAATGTCTGCATCATTTGAGGGAAGTCTTCTAGCCCCCTTCTGATTCCTTGTTGTTTCCAGACAAGCGGCAGGACTATTCTGTGGAAGACTTAGTTGAGGGAAGAGAGGCTGTTTCTGTATATGCATAGATGACCTCGAGGGGTCCCTTCCAACCCTATGATTCTATGATTTTTTTTATGGCTACTCCAAAACATATTTACAGTAGAGTCCATAAAATGTGTGGTATTAAGCACAGGGAATCAGCAACTCCTGGCATATACTGCGGCCTATGCTATGTGGCCTTGGGAGAGCCATTTAACTGCTACAAGACTCAGCATTCTCATCTTAAAATTTGGAAATAATTGCCTGCTTCACAGGTATGTTGCATAAATTAATATTGTACTATGCCTTTAAGACATGAAGTGCTTCAAAAGAACTAAATATTATCATTAGGGGAGCAGAAGGAGTTTAAGTTTATTAGAATTCAGCATGTTTCATTATAGTTTCCTGTTGGATCCATGGTTTAGAGTAGCACTCTGAATCCCAAATAAACTTTTATTGTTCCCAGTTGCTTTAATCAAAGAAGAATGTTCTCTCTAGTTATATAAATTAATCATGCATCTCTGACTCTTGTGATGCATTGAAGAATTTGCTGTGTTTAGACTTCAGTATTTGGGGCCAACTCAGGTCAAAGTCATTTGATCTGATCATAACAGTCCAGGAGTCTGTGTGAAGAAACTTCTGTTTTTATAGGGGGGGGAGAAAGAGATTGGCATTGTTTAATGCACCATTAAATGCATTTGTACAATATAAACTCCTGCTCAGATTGTATATCTGGCAGCAAACTTCCATGGAACTTGTTGAATTCTTTCATTGATGGATCTTTTACTTCAAGAGAAATTTTTTTCATAAACATGAGAACACAGGAGATCACAATAAGTTACATGTTAGCTGCCTGAAGAGTTTAAGATATGGTCATTTGGCTTTTTCCCATTTGGTATGGCTCTGGTTTTTTTGCAGCGCTCAGCATTATGACAGGGCTTGCAGGTTAGGAACCAGTCAATGATTTTCTGGAGTGGGTTCCCAGGAGTCCCTTATTATAATTTCACTGGCCAACTGATAGGTGGTTGGGGGTGATTACCCCTATCTCTGATAAACCTTCCCCTCAGTGCCCAGATGCTGTCAAATCATCCCTACCAAAAATGACTTTTATCCTTCATAGAATTATAGGGTTGGAAGGGACCTCATAGGTCATCTAGTCCAACCCCCTGCCAGAGGCAGGACCACTCCCACTAAATCATCCCAGTCATGGTTTTGTCCAGCCGGGCCTTGGGGGCTCATGCTTCTGATATGTCTTTGGAATACCTCACTGTGCAGTCTGTTACTCATCCTACTTGAGTAGGCATTCATTCTTCAGAAGATGTCACTATCTAGAGGAGTCATTGCTTGAACCGTGGAGACCTGTATTTTTTAGCATTGGAGAGCTGAGCTTCAGTTCCTATTTTGGACCCACCATGACAGTTGTTTCACAAGCCTCAGGTGGTTTTTTAAAATCTCCAGGGAGGGAACTCCCACAACTGTTGCCAAGTCTCTCTTCTCTCCCTCTAGACTTCATTTCAAATTCCACCAGTTGAAGAGTGTTATATTAACATATTCAAAGTCAGTTCAGTAAGAAAGTATACACATTTCCAGAATGAAACAGAAGTTGTGTGCCAGGTGCTATTGCTTCCTATCTAGCTAGAGTGCATTGAAAAGTTGAGGACTTACTGTTTTCAACTCATCTTATGAGGCCAAGGTCTTCCCTGCATGTCACAAAGGATGAACAGTTTGATTCACCAAAGGGCAGATGATAAACTAGTGATTAACTTCTTCTTGTTTGGCCTTTTCTCCCTATTTGACAGGAAAGTAACATATTACAACAATAGATATCTCAAGCCATTGAAGATTATTCAAGCCATTGAAGGATCCATACTAAAAAAAGGCTTCTATTTTTGCAGACACCAGTGCTTATCTACTTGCCTGATTAATCAGGTAGTTAGAGATGTATACATGCATGGGCACCTTCATTTAGGTGTATGCAATAAATTAGAACAACAAAATGGAAACCAGGTTGAGCCCTGTATCCAAGATCTGATTCTGAAGGTCAGATCTTCAGCTCCAATTCCATTTAAATCAATGGATCTACACCAATTTACACCAGCTGAGGATCTAGTAATAAATAAAAGCCTAAGATTAGGAAAAAAACAGAAGGAGTTGTGTGGCACTTTTTACTGGACTAGACTAACACGGCTATGCCTTTTGAAATTGATAAGATTAGGAAGTCAGGCAGCATAGGCAATTCTTTTGTTTTTCCATTTTGGTTAGAGGTCATCCTGACTTACAGGAACCATTTAATCTGGAACTTCCATTTAACATTTGTATATTTTTTGTACAGAATATTATTTCTTATATTTGAGATATTCAACTTCCTGTGACTTCTAATATCACTGACTGTGCTTGCCCCATTTCTCCTACTTGTTCTACCAGATCTATCAATCTTGAAGCGTTTTCTTTCTCTGAAAAGTCATAGCTCATTGACAATGCCAGCTATTCTATTTGATGGGTACTTTCTCCCTCATTCTAATGCCCACTCTTATACTAGTACTTCTGGGAAGGGACTTCGTCGCAGATCATGCCATAAAAATAAAGTGCCAGAAGCTCAACTGGTATAAAACAATGTTGAATTCAGTGAAACTACCCCAACTACGATCAGCTAGGGATCTAGACCACCAGCTTCATGTGTTTAATAGTTCTGGGAGTATATGACAGTCACTTTTCCCCACTTTGAATGGATATTAATGTATCAAAATTCTGTTTGAGACTTGTTGGGTTTTTTTAATATATTCTGTGCCTTTATAAGGGAAACCCCTTGTGTACAAATAGTGAATGCCATGAAATTTAAATTAAAATCTAATTAGGCAGGAAAGTCACTCCTTCAGCGATGCTGGTGATGTCTTTAGTAAAACTGATGACGAAAGCAGGCTCTTTGAAACTGAAAGCCCTCAAGAAATGAACACTTGATGTTCGTTACACAACCACTTACTTTCAGTGACAGGACTCTAGCACCTCTAAATTGACAAGACATTTTAAATAACATCATAGCAAACATCATGGAAACAAACATACATTATGGAAAAACTGAGTCCTTTTTTTTAAAGCCATTTATTGAGCAAAGAGCCATACCACTAAGCTGAATGATGGGTTTCAAAGTTCTCTTTGTCCCAAACATCTAGGGAGTTTGGAGGCCCATAGATGCAGTTGACGGCTGAGATAGTCAGTATTCTGTTCTGGTTGAGTGAGGTGCCTTTAGTTTTTTATTAATTGCAACATGTGTCATTAGGAAGAAGAAATTAACTGAAGTATTATATGACCGTTTTTAGATTTGATTTTTTTTTTTTTTTTTTTAATGTTGTAAATTTTGGCAAGAGGCTACAATTCCGGACAGCACTTCAGAAATTAAAATAAATCTATATTGGTGCACTGAGAACTTTCAGATCTTCTGTGTATCATCCTTAAAAGTCATATGCTTGTAGCTGATGTACTTTCTGCACTATTATTTAAACTACAGTATAATAGTGAAGGCATTGTAATAATAAATTCTGACTAAATTTACACGTTCATTTATGTGAGTGGATAGAATTATTTCTTAGAGGCAATGAAATGTGACAACTCCCTATCTTGCTCTTTCATGGAATCCTTCAGCAGGATTTGGAGGCATAGGAAAATTATTCTACTTATTTTATACAGGTTATATCTTCAATCCAATGGAGGTGTTTTCTTAATCAATTTATGATTAAAATTTAGTTTAAATCATGCAATAGAAAATTATTTTTAGCATTAACTAGTTTGGAGAATGAAAATTGACAGTTATGGAAGATTTTATTTAAAAGGTGAAACATTCTAATTGCTGACAATAATGTTACTTGTGTCAGTTGGGCAAAAAAGTTGCTGATGAAATTCAATGGTAAGTGCAAAGTAATGCATAGTGGAAAAATTAATCCCAACTAAACAAACAAAATAATTGGGTTTCAATTACATGTTACCACTCTAGTTATGAGTTGTTCTCTGTGTGCGGTGGTAGTCAAAGTTAACAGTATCAGAGACCATAAGGAAAGGAATAGATAATAAAACAGAAAATGTCATACTGCAACTAGATAAATCTACAATGCTCCCATACTTTGAACACTGTGTACAGTTCTATTTACTCCATCTCCAAAAAGAGATGTTGATAAATGTACAGAAAAAGACAACAAAATGACTAGGGGTGTGGAACAGCTTGCATATAAGGAGAGATTAAAAACCCTAGAAAAGAGACTTGTAAGGGTGGAGTATGGTAAAGCTCAAAATCATAATGGTGAGGATATAACAAATAGGGAA
Organism: Podocnemis expansa; assembly: GCA_007922195.1. Classification (NCBI taxonomy): domain Eukaryota; kingdom Metazoa; phylum Chordata; order Testudines; family Podocnemididae; genus Podocnemis; species Podocnemis expansa. The sequence goes on along the minus strand of ML682183.1, from coordinate 426,593 downwards.
GTTTTATTTACTTCTTCACTTAACACAAGAAAATGACTCACTCAATGAAATTAATAGGCAGCATATTTAAAACAAACAGTACTACTTTAGACAGTACAATCAACCTGTAGAACTCAGTGCCATGAGATATTGTGAAAGCTAAATGTATAACAGAGTTGAAAAAAAAAATAGATAGCTTCATGGAGGATAGTTTTGTGGCATCATCCAGGGTACAATCTGGACAGATGAACAGCTGTGTCACTTTAATTCGCCAGCCTGGAGTGCCTTTTACACTGCTTCCCTGTAAGAGCTACTACTCCTGCTCTGTTCACATGCAGTTTCCACCACTGTAAAATATTCTGTTATACGGTATGAGTGTTATAGCCAGCCACCCTTGGATTTCACTGCAGAGCAACATGACCAAATTCCCAGTCCCAGATTTTCCCCCAGAAATGGATATCTTGTTTTGCTCAGTTCTTTCCTAGACAATACAAGCTCCTATAAAGTCCATCATTGAGTAATAGAAAGTGATATGCACAAATCCCATTGTCCCAAATGGAATTTTCCAAACATTTCAATCCAAACACATTGGCTTGGATAAAACAATAAAACAAGTATATTAACTACAAAAGATGGACTTTGAGTGATTACCAGTAATGAGGAATAAAAGTCAGAATTTGTTACAAGGAAATAAAAGTGAAAGGTAACTAATGCCTAACGTAACAAGCTAAGTGAATTCTAAGTAAAGACCTCTCTCCCCATGTGTTCAGCAGTCTTTTTGTCTGAATTTCCTTCAGTTAGGATCCTTCTCCCCAGTTCAACGCTGCTGCTTTTGTTGTTTAAGAGTTGTGGATGCTATGGGTGGTCGAGAGAGAGAGAGATTATTTGGGGCATCTGCTCCTCCTCTTTGTAGCTCTTTCTCTTCTTTGAGACTTGTCTCCAGCTGAAGTTCAGGAGACAAAATCTGTGTGGATGCAAACCCCCAGCTCTTTCTTTGTCAAGATATGGATTTTTGTATTCATCTTCTTTCCTGCCAATGAATGGCCACTTAACCAGGTGACCAGGGGATTTTGTTGACCCCTGAGTGAGGCAATGTTTGCTTTACATTGATTTTCATTATCTTTGTACAAAATTTCATGATACGCTTGGCCAGTGTGCTGTGGCACACTTGTTGAAACTCACTGGTATAAAGAGGTTTGCCTTTTCTGGGAACAGTGGTCAAAATTGCCTGTGAAAACCAAAATCTGCACTAGGCTAAAAGTAGTAGGAAATATCATTTTATTGATAAACACTATTATAATGTGCCAGTGCAATTCCATCAATCTTTTACAAGTGCTTTCCTACACATTAAGAACCACTCATTAGGTCATCTATTCTGTCCACACATCTATTCTGTCCACACTTGTTTCATTTGAAAAAAGCAAATGTGTGTAATTCCATAAGATATTGTAAATCCTTCTACCTGAGCTAACTTTTAAGGAGGCTCACCTTGGGCAAGATCCAAAGGGGCAGCCGTGTTAGTCTAGTTCAGTAAAACAAGCAAAGAGTCCTGTGGCACTTAAAAGACTAACAATATTATTATTGTTGTTAATATTATTAGGCAATAAATATATTTGTTAGTCTTTAAGTGCCACAGGACTCCTTGCTTGTTTCACTTTGGGCACAAAATGCTAATGAATACATAAACAGCATACTACTGTGCATGCTCGACTTAGTGTTCAGGATTTTGTTGCTTTTCACAGCAAGAAGCAAACCACAATAACTTCTGTAATTATTAGCATAATCATACGGATCTTGTTTAAAATTTCACTTTGAATAAATATACTGCATTTTTTCCCTTTAAGAAATTGCCTAAAAAGTTATGTCTTGCATGGTCACATTATAAATTGTTCCTGATCTACATTTATTTGAAAACAGACTACATGGATGTACTAAGAGTAGAGTCATAGAGAATTTAGCAGTTGAACCAGTATACACGCATATGCTGTTAACATACACCACATGGTGTTTCTTCTCAGCACACCTTTCTGTCCAAATGGTATTGAAATGTTCCCTGCTGGGGTGCAGAGAAAAATGATTCTTCTTGGAATAAAATCCACCCAGTCTGTGAAACATTCTAGATGTCATGACCACTTTGTTCAATGAATTACACCTGCTTCCGCATTGTAATCCTCTCTTTTATACTGATATTTGCCTTTTGTTTCTTCTTGTGCTTAATATAGAAGCTCAGATACCCTTACAGTACTGTATGAGTGATGCAAATCTGAACAACTGTTTTAATATGTAGAAACAATTGGGCTGAAAACAGACTTTCTTCACTTCACATATACTGTAAATTAAGTGAGAAAAATGTTGAAAGCTCTGTTCCAAATAATAAAAGCTGAATCTCTCATCTTGATGAGCTGCTTGAGATACCAGTCTCTAGATCAGTGGTTATATTTTTATATCTTCACCTTGATAACCATATGTGAAGGCTGAGATATTGTCACAATTATGGAGTACTCCCTGGTGTATTATTATTCATGAATGACCCAGCAGAAAAGCCTAATGGATGGATTTTATTCTTGAATACACTAGTGTAAGCCACTGACACAGGAAAGCAGCCTGTCTTGGGGTATTTGGATTCCGGTACATGGGCAGGCACAAACCTGTATACTCCATGCTGGCAAAGAGAGTTCACTAGAGCAATTTTGTGCACTCTTACAGCTGGAGAGTGGGTCAAGTCAAATTTAGAATTAAGCCCAGCTTGGAAGACCTGAGTGATCAATAATAATTTTTTTTTTTTAAAAAAAAGGACTTTGGGGAAGTGAGCAGTCTTTGGAATCTACTTTTCAAGCTTTTATTATTTGGAACAGAGCTTTCAACATTTTTCTCAGTTAATTAGACTCCAGCCACCATGCAGTGTCTTTGCTTTTTCTGCCCCCCCTTTTTTTTTGGCTGAAGAAAAATCAGTAGGAATTAGTATTTTTTTTCTTTGGTACATAATATCTTTGATATTTACTGTAAAAATGCATATCTGTCCAGTTATCTATCTTTTGTTCTATACTTTTTAAAAATACTCACAACCTCTTCTTCCGCCAACTTGCAAAACGTATGTGTAGTGAAGCAGTATTGGTACATCCTAGGAAGCTACTTCTGCTCCACTGTTGTTAATATTAGGGCTATGATGATGAGGCAGTTCTGATAGCAATAGGTCTCAAGACCAGGAAGATTAATAAAGCAATCAAAGACTCAGTCTTTAGATTTTTATTGATGCTTTTAAGATATGACTTACAAACCAGGAATATGGTACTCAATTTTATTAGACTATAAACTTGTCCCTTTCTTATTATTAAATTAGGAATTTTGTGAAAGGGACAGCTGGTGTTAATCAATGTACTCAGTTAATTGATCTGTGCTGATTTGTACCATCTGAGGATATGCCCACACAGTGTGTGATCTGATATACAAATGTATGCAGTGCATTTCTATTTTTTCTATTGAAAGACCTCTCTGGTTCGCATCATGTTTTAGTAAAGGTAGGGAATAGTGGTCCATCAAAACAATGACAAATTCTTGGAGGTTACTTACACATATAGAGGCTGATTCTCCTCACATATACTGTTGCAATTTTCTTGACTTCTCCTTGATTTATATTAATGTACATTGAGAAGAGCATCAGGCCCATTGGGTGATGTGGTAAAGCATAAAGCTGAACGTCAAAAATATTAATCCCTCTTGCAGAGTTCTTTTCTAGCTGCTTACCTCTATAAGCCCTCTGTTGTGGAGGCTGTTTTCATAAAGGTTATGGAATGCCTCATTGCTATGGTTTTACACCTCCTCTGGTTACAGCATGTGACATTTCAGCATTCCTTCTGTCAGTTTTCTACTATCTAGGTTTGTCCCTGTGGTTTATTCTCCATTCACTCAGAAACATGGACTATTGAGTCCAAGCTACATCTGTTGGGTTAATGTGGCAAGGCATGCTCAATGTGCTTGCCTTATAAAGGGGCCGAGTGGTCATGTTATAGAGGTAACATGGCTGAGCTAGAAGCGCTTGCCTGCATTCTTTACCCAGCAACCTCCCAATCTTTCATAAACTGAACTAAATAGGATTTTTCCTGAACAAGAATTAAAAGAACAGAGCAAGGTTCAATACTTGAATGGGAGTCCTGCAATTAAGAGTAGTGAGTTGTGATGTCAGTAGGAGACACTGATCCCATCCTATCTCCTGTCCATGAAGAGCTGAGCTTCTGTGGAACGTCAGTAAGGAACTGCATGCAGCTAGGCAGTGGGAGATTGGGGCAATGAAGCTGCACAGTAGCCTTGATATGCCTGCTTCTTCATCCTTGTTCTAATGTTTTTGGTTTTGGTTTTTTTGGTTTTTTTTTTTTTCTTGAGGTGTCTCAACTCTAGAGTATGCAGCAGAGGGAAGCTTTGTTGTTGAGACACAGGTGGAAATTGTCATTCAGTATAGACTAGAAAAACTGTCCCCATTAAACAAGGGTTCCTTTTTTCCCAGGGAAGTTTAGAATTGAAGACATGAGAGATTGGAACAGAGAAAAGCAAGGGGTTTTATGATGTTCATAAACAGCAGTCACTCTGAGTGAATCATCTATAGTTAGATATTTAATTCAACTGATTTATTTAACAAAATGGGCAGCTGAAGAAAGGAGATCAAATTGGCAAAGAAATAGTGAGCTGAGTTTGTACAACTCTTAGCACTAATGACTTTTCTGCATTTTTTGTGAAGTGTCTGCTTCTCTTTTTCCTACTGTTTTATATACTGTGTTGAACATTTAATCCATGTTCTCTTGCCTAGTGTTGCCTGCCTAGTGCTCGTTGCAGAGTGGGAGCCTAAATCATACAAATAGGCTCATCAATGAATTCTTTAACTCTGCTGAACATGTTCAATCTGTATTGTCCTCTGTTTCCTTCTTTTATTTAATTTAGTTAATTGATCACTGACTTCTTCTAACAAGAGCTTAGCTTGCAAGAAGTTTTGTATTGAGGCAGTGGAGATTTAAATTGACAATGTAAAATTTATAGTATACTTAGAGACAGGAGCTTCATCTGAACCACTGAATTTTGGAGATGAAGAATAAACATCAGATCCAAATCCACTGGTTCCAGACTTGTGCATGGATTGGTTCTTTTTTCTTTCTTTCCTTTTTTCTTTTTTTAAGTTCCATGGTAGAATAAATATTGGAAAGGGGATGTGTGTGTAACTCTTTTTCCAGAACTGGTGCAGAGGCAGCCAGAAGTTTGTAAAAATGACTATTCTCATGAAATTTCAGTCTGAGCTGATGAGTGGCTAATTTCATGGGACTTCCATTACTTGGGCCATAAGTCTTGTGAGAACAACCCAGGAAGATTAGGTGCCATTGGCTCCAACCCTAGCCCTGAATCTAGCATTGCACCTGAAACCCACAATCTAGAATAAATCTAGATCTATATCCATTGATGCTAGAGGGAAGACTCCCATTGGATTTGAAGTTGCTGGAGTTGTGAGTTATTAGAGATGGTAAATTCATTTAAAAACATAGATCTGTGATTTAGCTGTGAAGTGTTGTGCAAAATTCTGTCTTGTTTCCATGGCTCCTTGCCCCATTGCTACATAATCAGTAGAGCTGGGGGCGGGGGACAAAAGAGGAGCAACAGATGTGTAAACCCTTACTTCAGGGCTCCATTCTGTAAGCTGTTTGGCACTTTAGCCTGATACAGTGAAGCATGTAAGCTTGTGCTCAACTTTAAGCACCTGAGTAGTCTCCTTGACTTTAATGAGTAAAGTTCAGCAAGTGCTCTGCTGGATCAGGCTGGAATTCTCAGGACTTCCAGAATGGAGACCATGTGGGAGCAGAGGATTTTTTCACAATTAAATGGCTGCTATCCAAAGAAGCTATGACCATTGGGGGTGAAGAGGATATGGGAAGCAAACAACAAAAACACAACCCTGCAAGCTATAAAACTAGTGAATCCAGTGACAAAATGGCTCTGACCATGACATTGTTTGTTATTTTTTGCACTGTATGATGGTAGTGCCTAGAAAACCAAGACAGGTCCCATGACTTCATGTTGCATAAAAGGATGATATAAAAAAATCTACCAGCAGTTATAACACTGGGTGAACAGGTGGAGATAGAATAAAAAGCATATCTAATCCTTTGCCCTGGATTGAACTACTATAATGTAACTGTTACAACTCCTCAAGTCACTGCTGCTTCACTATTCTGGATCATGTCTTTTGTTGGAACTATAAGATCCCCCCTGCCCCAATCTATTTATTTAAGGTTCAGAAAAGCAAGGTGAACATTGTTTTAATGTTCATATGCCACTGTGCTTTGTTTTTGGCTGGGACTAGAAGAATTATCATGAGGAATTAGCTATTCTTATATCTGTATCTTGGATCCAGGCAAAACCAGGAAGTAGTAATAGAAATTAATGTTATTAGGAAACGTCACTTAGAAAAAACGTCAATGTTAGTGCATATTTGAACCACAGCGGAGGTCTAGCCTTTTGCTACAGTCTATAGCAATCAGTAATCAATTCTTGGGACATTGTTCATGCCATTACAATTAAAGGATTGTCAGTTCTACCCTTATGCTGTATATCGCAACCATTTAAAAACCATTTAGTTGATGACTAAATTTAGGAAAATTGTTTCATAAAGAAACCTCAGCACTTTGAGTTCACTGAGTAGAAAAGAATGAGTGGTATATAACTGGCATTACCTTATTGTAAGGGTCTTAAGTGCTTACTAACTAATATAAATTGTCTAATCTTGCTATTACAATAGAATGAGCTGCTTCACTTTTTTTTAAAAAGTTACAATAATTTATGACTTGATACATCCAAGAGGAGTTAAATTGGTTTTGGACACAGTAAAAAGTTCAGTTTTTTGAGATAACATGAGCATGTAAGTCTAAGTCTAGAGGAGTCTGACCTCACCTTCTCAGGTGTTCAGAGTAATTCCATCAAGTTCTGAGATCAAAGTCTAACCCATAAATACAAGTCATCTGTCCTCCTTTTATTTCCATTTGCATTCAGTTCTGAACACCAACCTCTGCCAAGCTGTCTTATAATTCCTAAGTTTATCTTTTCAGTCTGATTTTAGATCTTGGTGCAAAGAGTTCACAATATGTTGACACAATTCCTGCCATCACCTTGAGCTAAGAATTTTTGAATGCTTTCCATCTCCATTTATTTATAACACTGAAAAGAACCAGAACCCAAAACTAGCACTACTACATTGGAGGTCAACTGTATTTATTTCTACTAGCATCACTAGAAAAGTACTAGCAGGGTGGAACAAACCAAGCCTTTTGTATGCTGGTTGGAAGGTCATTAGTCAGTTCATTTTTAATTCTTTTTTCACTTTCCCATAAAAACTTTTCTCCCCTTCTCTCCCTACCGCATGTTCCTACCATGTCTCCTTTCTCTTTTAGGTTCACCTCAAAATTATTTAAATGTATTACAGAAACTATATGGACAGGACAAACCTATTGGGCTATATGGTCCATCCCTGTGCTCTGTCCAGTCTGGTTTTAAAAAGTCTCACATATTAGGCTTCCATCAAGGAGAGATTGAGAGAAATGTGATGACAGTCAAAATAGATTGATACAAGAGCTTTAAAGGGAAGAAAACTCAAAGCAGTGTAGATTTATTTTCATCCTTATTGCATCTCTGCATACTAACATTGAGTGTTCAGTCTTCAGGAAAAAGAACTTTAACTTCAGCACTACTAGTTCTTCAAACGCAGGACTTGATTCAGCAGAGTCACATCAGCTGTAGGTTGGTGCAACTCCATTAGAAGTTGGTGTGATCAGAATCAGAGTTCAATGATTTGTGTATATATTTAGCTTCCTAATAAAATACGCTAAAATGCTACATGGCTTTAAAATTTTCATTGACCAAATATCCTGAAGAGGAGTACTCAAACTAACTAATCTGTGTATTTTACATATAGTAAAAAAATACATTTGAACACTGTGTTTTATGGCAGGCTATAATATTCCATCTCATCATTCTTATTTTTTTTATTATGCTACGTATAGAGTCATCTTAAATCCTTTTTTTTCTTAAAGAAAATATTTTGGACTTGAACCTATTGTTATCTGGTATAGCTTCATTAAAATTATTGGTATTGCAACCAGTGTGAAATCATAAGACCAAGAAGAATCAGACTTTTATACATCTTCATTAGTCTAACAATGATTCAGGACTGAGGATGCTGCTTTGTTGATATTGAACCTTTTCAAATGGTAAGCACAGGGAGAAGTACTAATACAAATATAGTTCATTCAGCTGTTCATCTAACAAAAAATGGAAAACAATACCTCAAGTTAACTATATGCTATTTCATTAAAGATTATCAAAGAATAATGTAGTTTTATTGCAAATGTGTCCTTTTCACTCTTTTTAATTCAAAGCTGTTTGTCACAGGAAAGTTTTGGAAATTCACTAGGTTAGAGTAACTCTGTTTTTGTTAATTTGCATAGCACTATCCTTATTTGCTCTTGGTGCCAAAGATAGCAATACAATAAGGCAATGTAAAGTTTCACTATCATTTAGCATAACAGGAGCTGTGTAGAGATGTTCTGGGGATATGAAACGTAACATCTGAACTCATGTAAGTCATGTTTCATTATGCTGAATGAATGAATGAACTTCCTTTTCCTTCCCTCTGAAGCACCTGGCATTGGACACTGTTGGAATACATGATACTGGGTGACACTGCCCATGGTATGCTCTTGTAGAGCCATTCTTCTGTTTTGGCCCTTGGGACTGCTTTTAATATCAGAGACATTCAGAAACTGCTTAGCTTGGAACTAAGCATGCCATGTAGCTGAATACCCCATGAGTATACATTTCCCCACTCTGCCATGTTTAACTGTGAGACTCTAAATTCTGTCAACTACCAGACTTATTTAGTCCCTCCCTAGTGCTGTCCACTTGAATTTTATTTTGACTATATATGGTACAAAGCAGACCTATCTATGGACCTAAACTTTTTTTTTATTACTTTTGGTGTCAATGGGTTTCTTCTCTGAACTGTATTTTATTAAAAGCTATAACTTTCAGAGGCCTCTGCGCTGCAGAGCTCCATGAGGACGCACATTTCTAAAGTGGAGTCAGAGTTGTAGCCCTAGGAAAAGCAAGAGTGATGTCTGAATAAAAATAAGGGAATTTACTGTAAATGCAGATTTAATATTATTTAAAAACATTTTTTTCTGTGACATATGCAGAGAAACGGTTCATCCTAAAAGTTCTGGGGCAACGTTAATGGTTCTCCTTCAGTGGTGGTCAGTAAAATACTGGGGTCACATCCTGACCCCTACTTAGATCCTGAATAAGCAGGATGAGCCCTAGAGGTTTCTGGAGTGGGCTTTCCTATTCCTCCAGGCTGTAGCAGATTAGTTGAGCCACTTCATAGTCATAACTGCAGTTTCAGAGCTACAGTGGCAACAGTAGCCACTGCACACTTTTTCTGCAAATTTTGGTGATTGGATCCATGCGTAAAATTCTGGGAACTTTGCCGTTACCTATGGTGCAGCCAGGATTCCACCCCGTTTGCTTATGTGACTTTCCACCCAAGTTCTTATGTTGACCACCATCTCTTCTGTGCCTGCCTCCTAAGAGTGGAAAATATGTATGTCCATCCCTCTTCCCTAGACTACCTTTAGCACTTCCTCAGTTCTGGTGTACTGAGAATTAAGCTTACACATTAAATTTCAATGATTAGCCATCAGTCAGTGAAAGGAAATCAAGGGTGAACATAAAAACAAAACCCTGTAGTCATGGTCTGTAAGAAAGACCACAAGGTTTTACAGCCTCTTGGAAGGCTTGACAGGATGTTCAGAAATATTGCAAAGTTCCCTAAAAAATACATACTCCAATGGAGGAGGGTTTAAGGGAAATTCTAAGGTAGCAGAGGCCGCTACTTTCCAAATGTATAGCTCATAGGAATTTGAGAAGAGAAATGGATTGCCCTTAAATACCACTTTTTTAGGGGCACCTACTAGCATAGCTTCCTAAGGAATCATTCTGGCATGTTCACTCTATATGAGCTTCCTTCCTGCCTCCCTCTATAGGCCTTTTGGTCCTTCTTTCTGCCATCATGGTTTGGGGGGGGGGGGGGGGAAGGAATTGCACCACTTTTGGAGGGGAAGTTAAAATGCCACAGCCAGGACCATTTCCAATCCGACAGTTGCCTCCTAATAGAAAGGTTGCAACATTTCCATTTACTCTGTGCAAGTCTTGAGAAATTTTGCAGATCTCTGTGTACAAAGGGACAGAGAACGGAGGCATAGGAGATCTAGTCATTCCACATAATCATATAGAACATCATGTATAACAGAATAGAAGGTAAAGGCTTGTTTCTTTTTCCATTGCTGAAAAGAAATCCCGTGTACAGTCATTTCTTTAGGTGTGCAGTGGAGATCAGTAGGGTTACAAGAATGTGCAAAATCAAGTCTAGCTCTACCTAACTGACAGAATGGGTGGTTGCCTGGGGAAGCATATTTCAGGTAGCAGGATATTTCATTTTTTGTACTGGTGACTCTGATCTGATGAAGAAAAGCACATGATGGTTTGCTTTTGCAAACATAACCTCATGAGTAATATAAAACAAGATTTTGAGGTCTTATTTCTGATTAATAACTTGTTCTTGTTGACATGTGGTGCCACCCTGGAGACCCCCCACCTAGCTGATTGCTAGGACCAATCTGTTTTTATTCAGGACTGGCTGATACAATGCTACTGTGAGTCAGATGCTAGCTCCTATCACACAGGTGTGAGAAGAGCCTACAGAAGCTCTTAATTATATTACTTTGTGTGCTGGTGCAAAAAGTCTCCATAGTTCCACTGCTTGACTGCCAAGAACACCAGCAATGGAGGTGTTAGCTCCACTGGAGGTGCTAAACACTCCCAAAGAAGCACTCCCTATTAACAATGTCTCCATTCCTGTTCTTCTGTGGACTGTGTTGTCACTCTGGAGCAATTTGCTTATGGCTCGCTGTCTCTTTTGAAGATGAAATGCTGCAGGAACTGATGCTAGTGTAAGGTGACTCCCCCAGTGGTGTGGTGGCTTTAAAAGCTGTTTTGTAGTCAATGCTCAAATTGTCTCTTTGCTACAAGAGAGCCATTATTGTTTTTTTAATCCCTGTTGAGTGACCACCAGGTGATTATTTCTTACAGGTCACTCTCCCAGGGTGTAAAGAGACATTATGGTGCTTATCTGTGGGATGCCCATAGAAATGATCCACAATACCTCAGAACAGAGTCTCTCTATGCAACAGCCTAAGTTCTTGAGAACTGTGGAGTCTGTGAAAGCTGCATCTATGGTGTTCTTTGCAGCAGTGCTAAGGCTTTGGCTTGTAATACCAGAACTGATTAAAACAGCCACTAATCTCTGACTTCAGAAGAGTGTAAAGTTGTGGTGGAGAAGAGAGAAAGAAGGAAATGTTTTGAAATATATTCCTGCTCTCTTGAGGGAAGGAAAGAGGAAAATGTGACTACTGTGATTATAATTATGCCCTGGAAGGTGCTCAGGTATTTTAACACTAGATACCATTACATGATCCTAGATATATCCATGGGAGAGAAGAGGGTTAGGGTTGGACCTAGAACTACCTGCCAAGTCCCAGCTCCTGCACTGACCAGGAAAGAAGGGGTTTTGCTCAGCCCTTGGCATTAGGAGCCTTACTCTTCAGTGAGTTGATTATCCTAAAATCTAAGCAGACCAGGCAGGGAGGGAGTGCCATGCACCCCCAGCACTGGCCAGCCAGGCCCCCTCCACTGCTGCGCATTTGCCCCACAGGTCCATGGGTCTGCGGGGCGGCCCTAGGGCCAATATGGCTGGGTGCCATGCTGCCCCCAGGTGGGCTGCTGTGGGGAGGGAGTGGGGCTCTGGCCCTGGGCCCAGGAGGAAGGGGACCCACCAAAGTGGGCCGCCTGGGGTTCCTTAATCTGGCCCTGCAAAAAAGAATCCTATCTTTAAAAGGAGTGGCAAAGAGCTCTGGTGAGAGGAAATAGGGAAGGCCCATGTGTGAGCAGTTTCTGGTCCAGCCTCTTGTCTTGGCTTGGGCAACAGCACGTCACTAAGGGATCAGAAGAAGTTGCAAGAAACATTGCACTGGACAGTTTAGGATTATCTTACTTCTAGGGTAAAGTTTTTTTCATAATGCACCATTGCCTTGGAGTATTTAGTGGACGGGTCTTAAACATGCAGCCTGCAGGCCACATGCGGTTCCTAAAGCTATTTCCTGTGGCCTGCAATGACACTATTGTTACCAATATTTGCAATATTGTTGTATGAAAAGGTTTCAGTGGTGCGGCCCTTGGGCTAACATACTAGTCCTCATGCGGCCTTTGGAGTGATTTGAGTTTGACATCCCTGCTCTAGGGCGGTGGTTCCCAACCTCTTCTCTGCTGTGGCACACCTTGATGCCTTTAATTATTTTGAGGCACACCACCAGATGGTCTCCAAACAAACTCATGAATATTCATGAGTGATCCAGAACTCATCCAGTAGATTTTCAAAAACTTCCATGGCACACCTGCAGAGGCCTGCCGGTGCACCGTGTGCCATGGCACACTGGTTTGGGAAACACTGCTTGAGGGTAAAGGCTTTTCTTAATCTGCCATTGCCCTGGAGCATTTAGTGCCTTTCTTGAGGGAAGGAGGCAGCAGCGATGGCAAAGGGGTAGTGAGGACCAGTATTCTCCTCAGGACTTGAAATTGGGGGGGTGTAGAGGAAGTGGGGGGGTGTTGGGGTACTCCCTAAATTGGTCTAACACTTACTAGATGACAACTGGGGTTGTTGCAAAATTCAGGGGGGTGTAGTGGGAGGTTTAGAGGGGATGTAGGGGTTGCTAACTAAATTGGGCTAACACTTGCTAGCTGACAGCTGGTGGTGGTGGGCAGTGTAGGGGGGATGTAGGGAGTGCTCCCTAAATTGTCTACCACTGTTACTAGCTGACACCTGGGGCTGTTGACGAATTCAGGGGGGTGTAGGGGGTGCTCCCTAAATTGGTCTAACACTGTTACTAGCTGACAGCTGGGAAATTCAGGGGATGTAGGGGGAGGTTTAGGGGTGCTCCCTAAATTGTCTACCACTGTTACTAGCTGACAGCTGGGGCTGTTGGGAAACTCGGGGAGGTGTAGGGGGTGCTCTGTAAATTGGTTTAACACTGTTACTAGCTGACACCTGGGGCTGTTGGGGAATTCAGGGGGGT